>PUQB01000081.1:133687-181187 GCA_003024785.1 Selaginella tamariscina
AGAGAGAGAGAGAGAGAGAGAGAGAGAGAGAGAGAGAGAGAGAGAGAGAGAGCATCTGCACCTATATACGAATGTATGTGTTATATGTCTAATATGTACGTGTTTATCGACAGCTCTACATTCACACACATGCATATATATACGTGTATGTATATTATGCTCAGAGACACAAGCTTGTAAAGATACATACATATGACTAGAACTTACTTGTCTGGGTACGGCAACAGCGA
Organism: Selaginella tamariscina; assembly: GCA_003024785.1. NCBI lineage: Eukaryota > Viridiplantae > Streptophyta > Lycopodiopsida > Selaginellales > Selaginellaceae > Selaginella > Selaginella tamariscina. The sequence continues at coordinate 133,918 of PUQB01000081.1, forward strand.
GCTGGTTAGGAATATCCTTGGGATTGGAAATAATGGTATTAATAGCATCCAATAAAGTACCGGACAGAACCGAAACAAAAAAACGTATTTCCAACATAAAACCAGAACATCTTTCTTGATGCCTCACGCTCCTGACTACTATTGGAAATATGTCCTAAAAGAAGCAAGTGTTTCATATATATATATATATATAGAGAGAGAGAGAGAGAGAGAGAGAGAGAGAGAGAAGAGAGAGAGAGAGAGAGAGAGAGAGAGAGAGAGAGAGAGAGAGAGAGAGACACACACACACACACATATGTACGCATATCACGAGTATATTTATTATAATCTCTCTCTCTCTCTCTCTCACACACACACACACACACACATCCACCTTCGACTTTGGAAAGAAACAGCATAAGCGATGGAACAACATATAAAAGCAGGCTGAGAACCAAACTCGGAAGATAACCTGTGATTACAGATCTCACACCAGGTCTGTTAACAATAGACATGTCATTATAAACTGATTATGAACAAAAAATTAACAAGATATCTAAGATATATGCCATAAGTTGTAAATGGTTAAAGCATGTAGTTAAAACACCAATACATATGTGAGTATAGGAGCATGTGAGCAAATAGAGAACTTCAATCTCTCTCTACGTATACATACATGTACACATATAACACACACACACACGATCTTACATTTTGAGGATGATGTTGATACCAGGTAACCATCTCTGCAGATTTTCCAGCTGTGCAATGGTCTGAACTAAACCAACAGGAATGATCCACAATACAATAATAGCAAAAACCCCGAGTCCAACTGTAATTGCGTAGAGCTTGGATAGCAACAACGGCATTGTCAAGTTGGGCCAATACACATCCCTGAAGAAGTGATTAGCTGGTGTTGTGTGTGCGTAAGCTATGAGATATGCATGCATTACGAACTGTTCAATATATACAAGTAAATACCTCGGTTCTGGAGCCCAGCCTGTTACAAAATCCAATGGGTTTTCTGCTTGCTGTGTTTGTGCTGCTACTGCAGCCCCCCATCTTGATTTAAATGATACAAACGCACTAGGCAGCTCTGCCTGCATAAAATGTCACATACATATATGTATGTGTGTATGTCGCTCTCTTCTATAAGTATGTGTGTGTACATATATCTCTATATTAGTTATGCTAGCTAATTAACTAAGGAGTTCAAACACACACACGTACATACATGCACACGATATTTATAAATGTATATTACCTCGCCATTGTTCAGGAGTTCTCGCTGGCCTTCTCTATACTGTGTGTATTTTTCGTCAAACTCATTACTAATTAACTCGAGTTTATCAACCCTGGATCCGAAAATTCCCAGGAATCCATTCCGAGTCGTTGGTCTTTCGTGCGGAGGTACTTGTTTGAGCTTTTCTATCTTCCTCGCTAGTTTATCAAGGTGTTTCTGTAATAACATACATATACACATGTATGTACGTACGTATTTACATGTGTGTGTGTGTGTGTATTTACAATGTGTCTTGTTTCTGTAATATACTATTTATACACACTACATAATAATAAATAACGCTTCTTTGTACATATATATGAACACATATAAGCATCCCTCTCTCTCTCTCTCTTTATATATCATGCGAAACTGTGTGAACCTTCAAATGTTGAATTTTCGAATCGCGATAAACCATTCGATGTGACAAATATGTATAAGGATGGAAGCGACTAAAAAAATCTTCAAGACACGCACTGTACGAGTGCCTCTCACTGCCATAAACACGTGTTATATATGTATCACCAAGCACGCAAAACAGCATATGTGCACACACACACACGCACATCCACACAACAAGCATACATACTTGTCCCTGCGAATATTGCGAACAAGTATTGTGAACTGATCTGGTTGAGGACGAACAGTACTTAGAACATTTAGCCGTTTCTCTGTAATATGCTCGAATTCCTGTAGTTAAAACACATTAAATGGTTTAAATATATGAATATGCATTTCTAGAAACCATGTATAAGAGCCAGTAAGCAGAAAAGAAATCACGTATACTGCCGCCAAATGTACCCACAACCTACACAGAAACATTAAATATCATTTATAAACTTATAACAGTGGCTGTGCATACATGCACAGGATACAGACATATTCTAATCCGTATGCCTGTAAAACTTATGAATTTTTGCACAGCTAAGTTTTTGTATGTTAGATACATTTTATATAAGAATGTTAACAAATCCATAGACGTGTTTAATGCCAGATGAGGGGCGTCTGGGTGCGATTGTGTTATATGGATATCCCTGTTGTCTTGGTGCTCAATGCTTGGAACACAATGCAAACTTCCAGCAAAACGCAACACACACACAGACACACGTGTTACACATAGTACATGTATAATTAATTTGCAAAATACATACCGGCTTGAAGCATTGCTGATATTGGAGATGGTAAACAAATCCAAACTATCATATAAGAGACCGGAGTCGTGTGTGACCTGGTTATCTGTGTAGTTTATTGGAGCTAAAATTCCGACTCCAATTAGTGTACAGATTGCGAAAAGCCTCATGCTGTCCAAATAAACCATTGTTAACTATAATGCTACTAATTGTATACATAAATGTAGAAAACTGAACGTGTAAAACGTATAGAACTTACACACACACATGCATATACACATATATATCTCTGTATATGTACTACGTACTCTATATATGTAATGACAGCACAGATACACGTGAAGATACCGTGCATGTATCTATGTACATGTACATATGTGTTCATAAACTAAACCTGCGAACCTGAAAATGAATATTCTGAGGAGAACGGCAGCATCAAGGCCAGAGGCAGCAATAAGTTCATCCTCAGAAGGTTGCAAGGCTCTCTGAATCCACCCCGTTGAAGGAACCAGGCTCCCAAAATTAAACCTGTCCGTCTTGAACACCTTCTTCTGCCTCAAAGCATACCTAGCAGAACACATATGTATTTGTGTGTCTGATATATTTATAACATATACTTAAGCACAAGAAATATGGTGTCAAGATGATAGTATATTAAATATATTATATATTAAGTTAGATTCCTCTAGTTTTAAGCTCAAAGTGTTGAACCTAAATATAATATATATATACATACCGTCTGTTTATGCATATACACAAACTATATATATGTATATGTATATGATATGTTATATATATATATATATATATATATAGTTGGTTATATGTGTCTATGTGATGAGTGTATCTATGTGTAACATTTCATGTTTGTAATATGTTCTCCTCAGAATCGTCAGTTTGAGCTCAATTTAGTGTTGATGAAGGCGAGCATATTGCAAAATATAATTTTTACATGCATATATACACATATACACACATATGCACATACATATCCAGAATTCAATGCTTTGACACACACACACACACACACACATGCAAAATTTACCTGGGAAAATACACTTGTGCATTTCCGGGCTGCTTGCGGAAGATTGAATACAATGATAAGAAGAGCGCCGTTAATCCAATGTTGATCCCAGCAGACGCCACAAGCCCACCTAGCTGCATTCTTCCCTTCCTCTGTCCCCCCTGTTCTTCCAAGCCCTAAAACATTGAAAAAGCTCATACGTGGCGCTCTCATACTTGTCCACGTTAATAGTAATGGGTCCCAGACATCTGGCACAAATTATCCACGTGACGTGTAATAAGTATAATTATATGTAAATGTCAACGCTAAACTACATGAGCTGTCGATATGGGTAATATTAATACAAACATATAAGAATGATTATAAAACAAGCTCCTCATAGTTTGTATAATATATATTTATATATTAAAATATATATATGTTTACCTAAAAATAATTATATTAATATTTTTATAATTATTATTTTTTAAACCGAATTTATGCACATGAAATAGTAAGAAATAGTAGAGCATAACTTAACTCCATTTTAACACCTACATTTGTATTATTAGTGCATTTACATATATAATTATTTATTAAGAACTTTAACTATTCTATTTTTTATTATTACAATTTTTAAGGTTGAAATATTACCACAATATTCTAATTTCTTCTAATTATGAGTTTTAAGTAAAATTTAAAATTATTATTTAAAACATATCCTTACTAACTTCCGTTATGTTTACACGTATTATTATTTACAACAAATTTTTTCATTACACACGATTCTTTTTAAATTTGTTTATTGTATTATAGACATAGTATGTTTTAACTATACAATTATCATTATAAATGTATATTATTGTTAATTTAATTAATTGAACTATCTTTAAAATATATATTTAATGAATTATCAAAACACTATTCAAAACCCAAATTTTAATATGTATATGAATAGCATTTTTAATTTGGCATTAATAAATATAACTAATACACTTAATAATACAATTAAAATATATTTATATTTAAAAAGATTTAAGATTTGTTTTTGCTTATCATATAAATTAATTAATTTAAATTACATATACTTTTTATTAATACAAATATTAGGAATGGTCTTTTTAATATATAATATCATGATTAATTCACATAGTTAAAACTATTTCACTCCTTAAAGAACTATATAAAGAATATAAAATGGTAAATACTTAATATTAAATATACATGTATGTTAATAATTAAATAATTAATTTATATTATGTTGCATTTGCAAGTAACAAATATATTTAAATAAGGAGATGACCCATCATGACTCCTATTTAACATTATGTATATGAGTTTATTTTATTTTATTAATTAATTATTAATATATATTTTTTAGTTTATACAATTACTTCATTATACAACAATTATGTTCAATTTTTATTATTCAATTAATATTTGTACCATGATAATAATATAATAATAGTCTTCACAACTTTATAATAAGAGAAAAATATTAAAAATATTAAAAATTTTATAAAACTAAAAAATTGAATATTAAGGTTAAAATTATTGTTCAATGTTTTATTGAATTTCTTTCTTTTTATCTTTAAAAAGAAATTTAAATAATAAAATAAAGGATTTTCACCATAAAAGATTAAAAATAAAAAATATTTAAAATCTTGAAACTACTTTTATTACTTTAATAATAATTTGTATGTCTAAAGGTTTAAATAATATTGATAAAAAAATGTTAAACATGAAAAATGAGTCTTAAAGTATTAAATTAAAAGACAAAATGTTAATTAATATTAAGATTAGGACTATATACTTTTAATTAGGTGATAAATGATATACCTAATTAATTTTTATTATTTATATTACAATTGTTTACAAGAAAAATTTAAAATTTGCATAATAATCACTTTAAATTCCATTTTATATATTCAAACGTAATAAAGTATTTATTTATAAATAATGTATAATGTCCTAATAGGTAAAACTTTGAACGATATTTATATATTAGCATATTTATATATTAACTTGTTCATATTTGTATTGAATGTTTTGTTCAAAATAATATAAAACATTAAATATAAAAAAAATAAAATTATTAATATTTTAATTCTTTTATTATTTAATTTAACTCTTCATTTTTATGTATTGTTATTCATGTTAATGAAATAATTATATTTATTCCTAAATTATAGAACAAGATTAATAATTTGTGTAATGTTGATAAAAATGAACAAATTATTTAATATATTTTTATAATTAAAAATGTATTTAAATGTGTTTAATTGTAATATTTATTATAACAAACATGAATAACACAAAATTCAAATAGTTTTTTAAGCATAATGATATAATAATTCATTATGAAAATGAGAAATTAAACAACTATTAAATATGAGTTTAATATTAATGTTCAATCGTATTGAGATGGAAATAAAAATTAAGATATTAAGAGACATTAAAAGTATTATTAATTTAAATAATCTTAATTTATTTAATTGAATCATTATTAATGAAGCATAATAACAAGTTAGGGCATTTACATAAAATTACTTTAAATCACGATGACTTATCATTTTTTTAATTATAAAACATTACAATTGATTTTGATGCTTATTAATAAATAATAATTCGATTCAAATTTAATATTATTCCATTATATATCAAGGACTATTATTCAAATAAATGCACATATTACTTAAGAATATTTTATTAAAATAAAATTTGAATCATTTAATTAGGCATATAATTTATAACTTATAAAACTCAATAATGTATTATTATTAAAGTATATGTTTATTTTTAAAAGAACTATATATATTCTTGTAACACAAATCAAAACTACATCACCACCTATATACATGTTAACACACACACACACACAATTCATAAACATTATAATGCATGTAAATAAATGAATGAAAAAGAAAGAAAAATAAATGAAGATTACATAATATATAATAAAAAGAAGAAAGATACTATTGATTACTTTGGTGAAACCCCTACTGTTATATAAAATCTTAATTCTTCTAAAGTAAAATATATCAGGATACAACCGTGTTACACGAACTTTTACATCAGTTATAAAATTTAAAGGGAGTGAATCTATTTAATATTATAAAATTTATATATTCTATAAACTTATGTATTATATATATCAAAAGAATTTAATTCCAGAATCTATTGTCTATCTTGTTTAAACTCAAAATTTATAAGTCAATTGAACATAAACTTTTTTAAAATTATTTTAAATATAGATAAATTTAAAAAATTTGAAAAATATGGATTTTAGATAGGGTTTAGGGTTCCTGGAAGCAGAGGACATGGCGGAGGAGGAGCTGATCACGATTGTGGATGTGGAGAATCCAGATGATGAATCATTTGCGTGTGTGAGAACAGTGTCACGGCCATTGACAGACGAGGAGCTCAATAAAATGAAGCCCTTTCTCAAGAATGCAGGCGCATACAGGTGCGTGCGTGCGTGTGCGTGTGTGAGAGAGATGTATATACCAATGTTCGAGATTTTCTGCCATGTGTATGGATACGGCATATTCTTATTCATGTACACGCATACGTATCACACATATTTGTGTGCTTGTCGGGAAGGAAATAGATAATCCATTTATGTGTACATGCATGTGTATACCTAACCATACAGAATACCTATATATTGTACATGTAGAATAGTGTGCTTATATACATTCATATGTAATATAGAATGGGTTATGTGTGTATTTATGCTGTTGAAATCTACAGGTTCTTTAAGATGGATTTGGGCTTTGCAGATCTACCGGCTGTGAAGCAATTCATCGACACTGTTAAACTGGATCCATACAGGAGGACTGAAAAACATAAAATTGTCCAGGAAAACATGACGGTATGTAGTGTACACATAGAATATGATGTTTACATGTAGACCATATGTATATATTTATATAAACATTCAACACATATATGCACACATGTATATAATGTCGACTCGAAAGTGTAATATACATGCATGTGTACAGTGATGAGCATATGTCGTATCCATACACTTTTATAGTGGACGTTCTAGGTGTGTTTGTGTGTCTGCTATTTATGTATCTACGTGCTAACTTTCTGGATGCAAAGGCAACTGTGCAGGACGTGAGGTTGTAATAACGCAGCTCTGATTCAAAGCACATTTGGTCTTGCCAATTACGGGATAGTTATCACAAGGCCCAACAAGAAATCTATTGATCTTCATAGCTTCTACATCAAACCGGTATATAATATAGTATATGTGTGTCTGAGAGTGTGTAGTACACACAGATATTCTACATATACATTAGAAGTATTGATGCGTACAGCATACTTGTACTACATAATAGTATTATCTTATACATATGTGTATGTGTATGTAATTGCATATTACGAGTATGCAATTACAGGTTTTCATACCCAGTGCCGAACAAAACGAGGTATAAGCGTCAAACATTTCAAGTCGGAGTATTCATACATTTCCAACTTTGCTCGTCAGGTGTGCGTGTGCGTGTGTGTGCGTGTGCGTGCGCTATACATACAGGCTAATAAGTTCATAATTTTGCTCCTCAGGTTCAAATGTATTGCTGTGGATTGTTGCCTGAGGGTTCCTCAATTACTCACAGTTCAAGGCTCTTGATTGGATGATTAGGAGAAAGCCCGTTAACTGGAACCGCTATCTTCTTCAGAACTTCCAGGTATGGGTGTATATTGTGTGTATGTGTTTTATGTATATGTATGTATGGAGAGATGAATATGTGCAATAAGAGCGGCTTCCATAAGTGGACTTCGTCTATACATTTGTATATGTATGCTATATGTATATTGCAGGACCGAGTGAGGAAGTTCCGTAAAACTCCATTTAATTTATACTTTGGTGGCACCCTTACTGCACTCATCTACAACGCTTTGGGTGTAGACTACAAAATGGCTGTCACCGCGGCTAATAAAGTACCAATGGACATGATTCCTAGTAAAGAGGTATATCTTTCTTTTTCCCGTATCACACACATCATCATCATATAAAGTATATGTATTGATATATTGCATTGCAGAAGATCCCCTAGAACTTGTATCCTGTTCAGAAGCAGAAGAAGCAAATACTTCTACCAGGACTTCTGTTAGACGATCAACACTACTAAAGAGGAAGGCTATGGCAGCTATGCAGTTGCCTCCAAAGAAACCAAGACCTGGACCGAAGACTGAAACAGATGATATTCTGAACAGGTATGTCTGTAGGTTTATACATGCCTATATATTTGTACTCTCTCTCTCTATAAGTTTATATACATGCCTTTGTACTCTCTCTCTCCATGTATATACGTTTGCACCTGTAGAAGTATTTGCCATCTGACATATTGGATAGGTTCACGTTGGACGTGAAGCTTAAGAAGAAGAAAGAGAAGGCAAGGAGGAGACCACAGCCGCCTCGGCCAGTGACAATGGGGAAGCTCGAACTCCTGACAAGTTCTCACACAGAGGGCCGGATCTGGACAACGACACACGAAACAAGCTGACGACCATGTATTACACAGCAACAGAGACGAAACCAAGGAGGAAGGCGGACCTTGCTTACCAGGGGAAGCTCTCTCTAACCGAGGAGGAGGTGCGTGTGAAATGTGAGGAGTATTATGCACTGGAGGAAGAACTGCTACTTGAGCATATCTCGCCAAGGAAGTATTGGAGAAGGCAGTGAAGAGGTTCGGGTCGCTAAAGGATTCGTTAGTGAGAAGGGACAGGGAGTTAACAGAGAGAGTATCCGTGGAGAAGCTTGAGGAGCTGGAGTATCGCTTGAAGCTAAGAGTGAGGAAGTACTCGAAGCACAAGCAGAGCTGGACAGGCTGAGGGAGGACATCCCTAAATCTACAGGTGAGAACGAACAGGAGGGAGATGGACACGAAGTAGATGTGCAAGGACGGGAAGCTTAAGATTGTTAGAGAGAGGGGATAAGTGGAGATAGGAATGCAGATATTTTGATTAAGGGGGTTTAGGGTTTAAGGGTGTGGTTTAAGGGTAGATCTGGGGTGTGTGGATAAGCGGAGTCTGGGCAAGGCTAAGGTGAATAGTGTATTTGGGCAGTGTGGATAAGCGGAGTGTGGGGAAGGCCAAGGTGAATTCTGCATCTGGGTTGTGTGGATAAGGTGAATTGTGGTTTGTGCAGGATGGAGGCGGATGATTTGATAACGATTGTAGACATTACGGACCCGGATGACCCGGATTATGGAGATATGAAGACGCAGAGGCGGCCACTGACGAGTGCGCAGCTTGCGAGTATGAAGCCTATGTTGCAGAAGATAGGTGCGTATCAGTTCTTCTCCAAGGAGTTCAATTTTGCGGATGGGCCGGCTGTCAAGCAGTTTATTGAGACTGTGGAAGTCGAGGAGATCAAGCCCACCAAGACCCATAAGGTTGTGCAGCAGAAATTCAAGGGGAGTGTCGCCGGTCGCGAGGTTGTCATAGGTATATATATATGCATTCTTATATATACAAATGCATTTTATAAAGCATAACACCCATTGTGGTCATATATGCATATATGTACCTACATACATACACAACCAGAAGCATATTTACGGGTTATATATACATGTGCATAAATGATAGGTAAGTCTTATAAAGACACACACACACACCACACACTTACATCCATAAGCAGATTCGGAGCTAATTGAGAAAGCATTTGGGCTCGTGAACGACGGGGAGGACATTGTGAAGCCTCGTGGGGACGATGTGAGTGGGTTGCACGCATTCTATATAAAGCCGCATCATATGCACCAGTGCCAGACGAAGAGGGGTGTGAACGTGAACTATTTGAGGACCAAGTATATGTATCTCAAGAATCTTGCTCATCAGATTCAGGGCTACCTCTGTGGGGTTGCCGAGGAGGATTATGTGAAGTTCACTGTGTACAGGTCCTTTGATTTGATCATACGGGGTACCCCTGTCAACTGGAACAGGTACCTGTGTGCGTGCGTGCCCACGTGTGTGCATGTGTATGTTTATGTATATAGATAGTATGGTGTCATGGAATAAGTATGCTTGTTCTACGAAGGTAAAATGCTATGCTCTCTGTCTCTCTCTACATAAAGGTAGATTTTTATAATGCTTGTCTACATGTTCTCCTATATAAATACACACCACATAATTATACATGCATGTGTGTGATATAGAGAAAACTTACGCACGCTACTATTACAGGTACTTGCTTCAGAACATGCAGGAGAGGTTTAGGAAATACAAGCGGAACCCTGGGCCGTTATACTTCGCAGGAACACTCACAGCCCTCATCTACAAGGCACTGAACGTGAACTACGAGCTCGTAAACAAGCCCCTACCTATCACTCCGAGCCCACCACCCGTGACCAAGCCCGAGAAGAAGAAACCGGCTCCCAGCTCGAAGAGAAAGTCTGCCGGCAAAGAGAAAGAGGTCCCCGAACTCCCCACCTCGGACACCGAGCTCAAGACACCGGGTACCCGTACGTCTGTCCGTGTGAAAGCCAGAAAAGAGGCCGCTAAGAGGACCCAAGAAGCGGGTGCTTACATGGCGTCCGAGACTGAGACCTCGGACTCCGAACCGGAGACTCAAGTAAAGAAAACCTCGAAGAAGAGAAAGGCAGTTGAGGAGCTCGAGCCGGTCCGAGCTCACGTAAGAAGGCAAATGGGAAGCAGACAGCGGTATCCGATGTTGAGACCTCAGACACGGATGCACCTCGGTTAGATAACCCGGGCTCGGAGAGTCCGATCTCGGACTCGGACCCCGAGACGGACAATGAAGAAGACATACCGGAGTCCGGTTTACCTCGGAGACAGGCGCTTCTCAAGCATAAGGAACCCGTAAACATACCCGATGTACTTGTTAACAAGAACTACAGGCTTTCTACGTTATACAATGAGGCTATGGGGACACCGATAACTAAGAGACTGCCCTCACGGAGTCTAAGGATCTATGGGAGAAGTACACAGTACTATGCTCTTGGACAGGAGTGTCACCTGGAGCATATAATTACTAAACAGAAGCAGGAGAAGCTTACGAGTATGATAGAGGAGATGGAGAGCGCATTGAAGGTACGGGATGATGCATTGGCCGAGCGTACACGAAGGCTGCAAGAGCTCGAAGAACAGGTCAAGGAGAAGGAGGAGGAGCTTCAGGTGCTTAATGAACAGCTTGCGGCTCTTAAGAAGTGAGTATGTCTGTTTTTCTTTCTTTGTCTAAGTTATTCCTTATAGTTATGCACATGTAATAGACACATACATACTACTGTGTATAAGCAGAACAAGTATGGTATATACATCTGTCTCTGTGTGTGTGGAAATGAGTGTCCCTGTCTATGCACTTTCTTTTAAGACAGTTACGGAGTTTAATAATATATATGTATAATAGTTTATATATATGTGTTTATATATGTGTCAGGACCCAAGTATATAATTATAATTAGGGTTTTCTGAATATAATTCATCTCCAATCTTACAATGAAAGTGTTGAGTATATTTTTATTTTTATTTTTATTTCTTTTCTTGTTCATCTTTTTTTGCGATAGTGGTAATTAATACAAAAACAACTTTGCATGTGCTTAGTAATTAAATAAATTAAATTTTTAAAATGACTTGTTATTTTATATTTTAGTATTTTACTCTATTTTGTTCTGATTTTATAAATTTTTGTCTCTTAAAATGTTTAAAAATTATTGTCAAAACTTAAAATTGAATTAAAAATTATAATTATTAACTACATTATTGAAAGATTTATTGTCTTGGTAGTTTTTTTTAATAACAATTTTAATGTCTAATTTTTAATTCATTTTTTATTATCTTTCAAGTTAATATGAACAAATAGTGTAAGCATTTGGTACATGTTCAAACTTAAATATATATTATTTTTACAATGATATTTTAAATAATGATTTTTCTTTTATAAAAGACTTATTATGTCTCACCATTATAAAAATATAAGAACTATTAAACATTAGAATAATAGTTTTAATATTTTATTCACACAAATAGAATAATTGAATAAATTTCTTAATTAATAATTATTAACATTCTTTTATAAAATACTCTTTATTTTTTATTAATTTTTATTTTTATTTTGATTCTTACAACTTTTTAATTGTATTAGGTTTGAAAATAGTTGATAATGAATATGTTAATAAAAAAATTTTTATTCAAAAATGGAATTACTTACCATTTTAAACAATCTTAAGTTATTATTTATCAATCTAAAACGAAAATATAATTGCTTTATCAACATTGGCCTTTTTACACTTATTTAATAAATTTAATTATTAACATTTCAAATTATTTTGTATTAGTAGTTTTTTAATGTAACATATTATTTTTAACTTTCTTATTTAATTTATTTGCATCTAATGTACCATAATATTTTTATAGACTTATTTTACTTTTTAAAAATAACTCGAATTATATATATTCCTTCACATTCATTTAAATAGAAATTCAAGTTTTTTTGAATTCGTAATGAATTAATTTAATTATTTTTTAAATGAATAAATTTAAGAACTAACTCTTCATTTTTACAGCAGGTCAGGTACCGCCATTAATGAAATGTCAGTCTTAAATTCACTTTCTTTCGTCGGCAATTTGGTTTCTCTCCCTTTCCCCAACAAGAACCCATTTTAATTTTATAAAACTAACAACGTTCTCCATAATTTACATTAACTTCATTAACTTAAATGAAATAATTGTATAATCTTTTCATTAAACAATAAGGTCATTTTAAACTGGTCAATATTCTAAAAAGTTGCATACTCGTTTGTACTGAGCTCCAATACAATTACCTGGTAGTGATGGAAGAAATTTGCCATTTTAATGAAGAACTACTTTATAACTTATTATTAATTTTATTGGTGTTATTCAATAACTATTAAACTTCAAACATGTGAAACTTACTTTTAAAAGAGAGTAAAGTTTAAAAATATGTTATATTTTTAATTTTTTATAAAAAGGGTTTAAGGTTTTCATTAAAATAATCAACACCAATTTTATCATTATATTTTCATATTATATAATCATTATATATATATTTTTTTCATTTTAATTAATATATATTTATGAAAATGCAAACTTGAGTAAGATGTATCTATAGTGAATATAAATTTAATCTCACATGTAAGTAACAAGTTTAATCCTTTTAATTATTTATAATATATATACATTTGCATTCTTTAAATTATGGGAGTTCCACAAGCACCTCCTCTAACCATATTTATAATTTCTTACAAAAAAAGAGTTAAATTTTAATATATTTAATATTTATATTTTTTGAATTATAAAAAGAACCATAAGCATCTTTCTTCATTATCTTTATAATTCTTTAAAAAATAAGTAATCGAACTTTAATTCTCGATCCAACATTTTGGATTCCATTACAGATAAGTTTAAAATTAATTTTAATGAAATAATAAAGATTAAATTATAACACTCAAAAGTTTAAGCCAAACACAAAAGCAAAACATATTAGTTATTACTTAAAAAGAAACAAACTTTTTATAAGTAGAAATAATAATATTTTACATTGTAAGATCCACGTGTACGGCTGCATGTGCACATACTATTATTAGCGTAGTGGATTTTGATAGCCGTCGGATTGGATTCAATCTGGACCACTCGCTCTTGTATATAAGTTAGGGTTTCTGAACTAATGGATATACACATTTCTATATTCCGAGCTCTCACATTGGTGGAGGTGAGGGGCACCTCTAATTGTCCCTACGGAGTGCTCGGATTTGTGTCTTTTTATCAATTTTCTTTGTCTTCTTAGGTCTAGCTTTTCCATTGTCTAGATCTATTCCTTTCTTGTGGATTTTGTCTCTTTTTCGTCCATGAATCCACAACAGGCAAATCCCTTGTCTGTGGAGCAGTTACTCATGCAGTTGTTGGATGCCATGCGTGTGCAACTGAACAATCATTCTCAGTTGATGGCAGCATTCACAGTCCAGGGTACTCCTCCTACTCATGTTGCAAACCCCCGTGTCCGGCCGGATTTCTTTCGCGGAAATCCTGGAGATGATGTGTACCATTGGTTTGACCACTTCATGTGGTTGCCACATATCATTCGTGGGACGGTGCTCAGTGTTTGCGCGAGTTTCCTACTTGTCTTCAAGGGACGGCGTTGCAGTGGTACAATGGTCTGGACGTTGCAACTCGTGGAGATTGGAATATTCTTCCAGAGATCTTCAAACGTGCATTTGGGCATGCGGACGACTGTGATGATGCTTTTCAGCAGTTGCATCGTATTCGTCAGGAGCCATCTGAGTCGGTGATGCAGTTTGGTGTTCGCTTTCGAAGCCTTTTGCTGCGTGCAGAACCTAACATGTCGGAACGCATCAAGTTAGGTATGTTGTGGCCAGCACTTCGTCAAGACCTTGTGGGGCTTGTGCATGCACTAGCTCCAGTGACTCTTGACGATGCTTTGAGGCTGGCACAACGATATGAGTCGTCACCTCTCCCACTTGCGCCTTCACGTGCTCTTCCACTTCATGTTGGGGATGGACCTGCTCCGATGGAGGTTGAGGCTGTTGCCGCTCGTGTACCAGCACAAGGTGGGCCCGTGGACGAGGACGTGGACGTGCAGTTCGTTGTTGGGCATGTGATGAGGTTGGACACACGTATCGGCGCTGTCAACGGTTTCCCGATTGGCGTCCCCCATTTCCAGGATGGAGGCCATGGCGTCAACAACGTCCGGTTGGTGCTGCTGCAGTGGAAGGTTGTGATGCGGTGGATCTTCCGGGAAACGACGAATCGCACGAGTAGAGGAGGGTCCTCGTGCGAATAAATTAGTGACCCCTCCATCTTTCTTTCGGGAGTATCATCAAGGGGTTCACTCGGCACCAAATCATCCGGTTTTCACTTTTCAAGCTCGTTTTAATCACACGCCACGTCCTGTTTTCCTTTCAGTGTTGGTGGATACAGGTTCAAGTTTGTCCTCTGTTTCTCAATCTGTTGCTACACGTTGCAGCCTTCATTTGCGTCGTGCGGTAGAACCAGTCTTCATTCTGTACGGCAACGGACATACTCATGCTTGTTCGCGATGAAGTGGACATTGTTGTTCGTGTGGATGATCGTGAGCTCGAGCTTCAATCTTTGCGGGTGGTGCCGAGTCAAGCTTTTCACCTTATTCTTGGTATGGATTGGTTAACTCGCAATCATGCCAAGTGTGACTTTGAAAAGTCTCCCCCTTGTTTGACTCTCCCTCGTCTTTCTTCCATTCCTCTTACTTCTATTCCACTTCGTCCATCTGCTTCCACCTCTGCTTCCATCACTTTTGTCTCACCCTTTTCCAACCATTTTCCCTTCATGCTCTTCCTTTCCTTCTCTGGATCCATCAGATGATCGTCGTGCTGTAGTTGTTGATCAACTCAAGAAGGAGTATGCTGATCTTTTCAACTTCGACTTGTCATCTGGGGCCAAGATTGCGACACGCCACCCTATTCCAACTGGAGATGCTAGGCCAATCAAGGTACCTGTTCGGCGTCGGTCACCAAAGGAGCTCAAGATCTTACGAGCGAATGTCAAAGAGATGTTGGAGAAGGGTGTTATCCGGAAATCTCGAAGTCCTTGGGCGTGCGAACCTCACCTTGTGACGAAGCCTGATGGGAGCGTTCGATTCTGCATTGACTATCGCCCATTAAATGAGGTAACCGTCTCAGATGTGTACCCACTTCCTCATACTGCAGACCTTTTGGATCGACTGGGGCGGAGCCGTTGGTTCACCAAGTTAGATCTCGCATCTGGATATTGGCAAGTTCCGATGGCTGACATGGACATTCCCAAGACTGCTTTTCGGACACCATTTGGCCTGTACGAGTTCTGGTGATGCCTTTCGGTTTGAGCAATGCTCCAGCAACTTTCCAGTATGATGGACGAGGTTCTTTGCGACATGCCGGAGGTGACTGCCGATTTCATCGATGATGTTTTGATCCATTCGGATGGAACGTGGGAGGAGCATGTCGGTGATGTACGTAAGGTTTTGGATCGGCTGCGGGAAGTTGGTTTGAAGTTGAAGCCATCTAAGTGTGTGTTTGGATCAAAGGACACCACTTATCTGGGTTATCGCATTTCACGTGAAGGTTTGCAAGTCGATCCTGACAAACTAGTTGCAGTTTTGAAGTTCCCTACGCCAAAGTGTGTGAATGATGTGCAACGCTTTCTTGGCAAGGTACAATATCTGGGTCGTTTTGTGGATCATCTTTCAGATCGTACTGCACCGTTGCGCGCGTTGTTGAAATCGTCAATGACTTCTTTTGTTTGGTCTAAGGATTGCAAGCAGGCATTTGCAGATCTCAAAGAGTTGTTGACGACTCCTCCAGTTTTGGCGTACCCGGATTACACCCGTCCTTTCATCTTGCGTGTAGATGCTTCTGACATCGGCCTCGGGGGCGTATTGATGCAGGAGAGTACGAGTGTTCCTGGCCAACGACATCCCATTGCGTACATCAGCCGTACATTGCAGCCAGCAGAGGTGAATTACTCCACGACAGAAAAGGAGTGTCTAGCAGCAGTTTGGGGTTTTGAGAAGCTCCATGCCTACTTGCATGGTTCGCGGACGTTGTTGGAAGGCGATCATGCAGCAGTCACTTCGTTGTTGAAGCGAAGAATTTGATTGGGTACTGCTCGGTGGGCCTTGAAACTTCAAATTTACGACTTTGAAGTTGTTCATCGTCCAGGAGTTCCATGGCTGATGCTGATGCTCTTTCTCGGGCTCCTCTTCCACCTTCTCTCTCTTCTGTTGCCCCAGAGGAACCAGTTGTTCCAGCTTCAGTGGACTTTTTGGATGAAGATTCCGTACCATCAGCAGTTGCTGTGCTTGACGTTCAGTGTCCGCAGAATGCAGAGTTAGATTTGCCGTCTTTGGATGAGGTTCGGGAAGCTCAAAAGGTTGAGCCGTGGATTCGAAGGCTTCGTGATGGGTTTGAGAATCCTGCATCACTTGCTGATGACTTGCCTTTCAGGCATTTACATTCACAGTATCGCCTTCAGGATGACCTTCTTTATTTTGTGGGGACTGATCCAGATGATCCTTTGCGGTTGGTGGTGCCTTCAATCTTCATTCCACGCTTCCTCCATGCTTACCATGACTCTCCTATTCTTGGCGGGCACATGGGACATCGTCGGGTGATGGAGAAGCTGCGCAGATCTTTCTATTGGCCGGAGTTGCGAGGAGATGTGATTCGGTATGTGCGTAGTTGTGTGTGGTGCCAAGCTCGCAATACTCCCCCATGTGCTTCGGAAGGACGGTTGGAGTCAATTGCAGTTTCTCGTCCGTTTGAATTGGTGGCATTTGATTTGATGGGACCTTTTCCGCGGTCAACTGCTGGTAACGAGTACGTTATTATTGCTTCTGATTACCTAACTCGTTGGGTAGAAGTTGGTGCTCTTGCTAGTGCGACTGCTTCTGCTGTTGGTCAGTTTCTCCTGAATCGGGTCGTGTTTCAGCATTCTTGTCCGGAGCGAATTCTCTCGGATAATGGTCCCGCATTTATGGCTGAGGCATTTCATGTTTTGACATCTCGACTAGGGATACGCACACACTTTCACAAGTGCTTATCATCCTCAGACGATGGTTTAGTGGAACGGCTCGTCAGAACCTTCAAGGGGATGATCGCAAGTATGTGAACTTTCAACATTCAGATTGGGATGGTTATCTGCCGTCTCTCCGATATGCTTATGTCACTGGAGTTCAAAGTTCCATTGGTACTTCCCATATAAGCTTTTGTATGGTCATGACCCGGTGTTGCCAACGGAGTTGGGTTTGCCTTCGGTTACCGCGAGCTGCTGATGCTAGGTCATGGGATCGGTATCTGACGAGCATTCTTCCATTGGTTCGTGCGGAGTCAGCAGAACACTTGGGCCGCGTACAAGTAGGACAACAACAACGTACAACTCGCATCATCGTCCTCCTACGGAGTACAAGGTTGATGAACTGGTGTTGGTTCGTTTTCCCAAGCTTACGGTACGTGGTTTAGCTAAGAGTCTCCTTCCTCAGTGGAAAGGACCGTATCGAGTGCTACGGCAAGTAGGGCCACAGGTTTATGAGGTTCGGCACGACATTCAGCCCGATCCTCCGGAGATTGTACATGTGCAACGGTTGAAGCATTTTGTGCAACGGGAACAAGTTGTGCCGCCTACAGATCCACCAGTACCTCCTCCTGATGTTCCTCCAGATCCGGGCCCGTCTACAAGAGAACCCTAACCAACTTACACCCTTCCGAGAGGAGGGGATGATGTAAGATCCACGTGTACGGCTGCATGTGCACATACTATTATTAGCGTAGTGGATTTTGATAGCCGTCGGATTGGATTCAATCTGGACCACTGCTCTTGTATATAAGTTAGGGTTTCCGATCTAATGGATATACACATTTCTATATTCTGAGCTCTCATAACATGTAATAAATAATAATATAATTTAATTATGTGAATAAGCTATATCATGAATATGTATATGTGTTAGAAATCAAGTTATTATTAATATGTTTCTATTTTATGATTATTAATTATAATTAGAATAAAAATATTGATATTGAAATTATAACTTGAATAAAAATTAAAATCAATGTTACAATAATAATTACAACCTAATTCTAACAAAGAATTTAAATTATAAATATATTCTAGAAAACTAAAGGATTTAATGCACATAAGGTGGTATATTGTGGTGTAAAACAATTTTAATACATTATTATAATTCAAACCTTCTAATAAAAGATATTCTTAAAATATATTATTTAAACCCTTTACACAAAACATAGACATAAAATATTTTTGACTTTTTGAATGATTGTCATTTCTTAAATAAAATGTAAAACTGAAATTGCATAATTGAAGCATTTTATTAAATTATTAGTATTTACTTTAAAATGAAATTTTACGAATGTATTATAAAATAAACTTTAAAAATAAGAATATTCTTAATATTTATACTGAGTAATTGTTTCACCATATTTTTGTTTCCTTATATTTATCATTTCTTAAATAAAAATTAATACTGAAAATAATATTTAAATTATCTAATTAAAAACTATATAAGGTATGGTTAGTATGTAAATGTCCCTTGACATAAAATATTATTAATTATTTTATGTGTGATTAATTAGAAAAGTGATAAGATAAAATATGTTAAAGATATGTTTTAATCGGATTATTTAAATTTTGTTTGATTTTCAAATTTGTTTTTAGAAATCGTAATTATCAAAACAATTATATTATATGTATAATATCTAATGCCCTAAAAATAATGCCAATTTATATCGATATTAGGAATATATTTTGACAAAAGAATATACCTTTCCTCATTTATTTGAAGAATATACTCTTTCATACAATCCTGTCATTCGCAGTGTTCTTGGATATTCGACCTCCCGCGCATAGGGACAGGACACTCAAAATAAGCTTCCATTTCCCTCTCCGTGACAACGCTCGGCATTCTAGGGCTAGGGTTTATAGCGTCTTCAACACGGCGGCATCGCACATTGCATCTGGCGACATGGCCGACAGCAGACTCATCGAGGTTTCTATGTGATTCATCCAGATTTTCCCTTTCTGATCCTCTGTTTACGCAGAAAGATGAGGCGCTGCGCATGAATGTAGCATTTGCGGCAGACGCCATGGCCGATAGCATCAGATTCATCGAGGTTTGCATGCAATTCATCTAGATTTCCCTTATCTGAAGTGTATACACAGCTAGAAGACAAAGCGCTGCACAGGAACGGAGGCGACATGGCTGACCGCACCAGGTTTATCGAGGTTTGTATGCGATTCATCCTTCTATTCGCTCATGTGTTTACAGGTTCCGGTGCTCGCGCATGACAAGGAAGAAGATGTGATTCTTGAACCGGTCGAAAACCCGAAATCGCCTCGCAGGTCAGTGCTCTCACGCTGTTCAAGGGTTAGAAAGGTAGAAAATCCTCCGAAGCCGGTAGAAGATAGCCCAAAATCCTGTTTGTCACGGTGTTTAGGAGGATTAGAAGTAGAAAACGCATCAAAATCCGGGATTTCACGGACAGCCGATAATCCTCCGGAAGCTCTGACTTTAGCAGCTAGAAAAGCCGAGAGTCCTGAAGAGTCTCTAAAGTCCCAGTCAGTGAGACAGAAGAATCGGAGTGCAGGGGTTAAACGGAAGTTTCAAAGCGATGAGAAAGAGAACATGAAGGTGAAGCACTTAAGCATGCCGGGAGTTCCTCGGACGAAGACGACAGAACAGACAACAAGATGGTGGAGCTTGAGTCGATTCAGGAGAAGTCCCAGGACGTTGGGTCATTGTTGAAGACAAAACGAGCTACAAGAAAGCAGAAGAGGGTACAGCTGAAGCAGATAATTTGTTCTCCACAGCAGATGACTTGTGAAGGTGTGGGTTCGAAGAGGACTAAAGGGCATGCGTTTCAGGAAAAACCTGCCGTTAAACAAAGGACAAAACAAAAGAGTGTCCAGTTTTTACTCAACTCAACGGATCATATATGGGGATCGGACAAGACTCCAGCAGCACCGAGTGTGAAACTCTCCCAAGAGTGGCGAGAGTAAGTTCTCATGCACATTTACAATCAATATATATAGTTATATAACTATAGCCGCGAGTGCTAAATGTTAATTTACACAGGATAAATCTTGATAAAGTCAATCCAATGGAGCTCATTGGGCGAGGATGCAAGGTGAGATTTATAAATCAAACGTACAAATCTCACCGTTGTTTCTCTTTTCCAGATATTTTGGCCTTTAGACGAAACTTGGTATGATGGAGCAATACGTGAGTACAGTCCCATCTCGAAAAAGCATCGAGTAAGCCATAAGCTATTTATTATTAATCACACTGTATATTGAAATACTTTATTCTGTGTAGTGTATATTTTGCGTAGCTCTATCACTAGGTTGTAATCATATATTAGACTTTGCATAAAAAGCTTCACATCATCCCGCATACGTGTTGACTTTTTCGCATACGGTGTGTGTGTGGGTGGGTGTGCGTGCGCGCGTGCACGCGGCGTGTGTATGTGTGTGAAAGCCTTCTCTAGCTAAGGTACTGACTACGTTTATATACATTGTAGTCATATACGTATTGCGTGAATAGTTTAATGTATAAAAGGTTATGAATTCACAGAAGGCTACTTTATATTGTACATATGTTTTTACTGCTATGATAAACTGTCTATTGCTGAAACTATACCTGATAATATGAACGAACTACTAACGTGGAGTTTTATAGATTGACTACTTTGACAACGACACAGAGTGGCTATGCTTGCTAAACCAGAAAGTCCAGTTTCATATCACTGCCGAGGAAGAAAAAACGCTATGCTCATCATATTCTGATGACACGTTTCAAAAGTCGCCTCTTGACCTTGATGAGCTCATGCTTCTTGCTCGTGAGAGAGAAAATTTCGAAGAGCAGATTGGTCACGGTGCAGTTGTTTGGGCTAAAGTCAAGGGTAAGATAAACAAATCAATATACTTATATATGTGTGCGTCTGTGTGTGTTTGTGTGTGTGTATATTTGACTAGAAACACACGTGTATGCGTGTATTCGTACGAATGTACACGTACATAAAGGTGAGTCGAGAATTACATTTGTATTGCGCACAAAACTAAGCGCTGTATTTAATATTCGGCTTAACCCGTTTTGAAACTAAGGAGAGGCCCCCTCCTCTCTCTGTGCGTGCGTGCGTGTGTGCGTGTTGTTGTGTATGTATATATGTATGAATTCTGTCTCTCTCTCAGCATACATACCATCCTATACTATGGTGGTGATGGTTGTTTCTATTAATATTATTGTAGGTTGGTCAGTGTGGCCTGCACTTGTTCTCGATGAGGAACATGCTGTGAAGTGTGGTCTTGAAGTACCTTCCAGAAAATCATCTTTCGCTGTGCAGTTTTTTGGTAGCTGTGATTTTGCAAGGTACGTATTGATAAATAAATTGATATGTTGTCATCCTTGCAATAGGTAAGCTATTCAGTGGCTGATTCTTAGCTATCTACTAACTTTAATGTATAGTTGTATACTCTATGCACATAGGGTTATCTAGCTATATTATAACCTTTCAAGGTAAGCTTTAACCCGTTTCTGTTTTTCGTAAGGTTAAGTGCCGACAAGATTGTTCCCTTTGCCAAGGGAGTGATGTTAAGCTATCATACCAAATGTAAGCGACCCGCTTTTGATCAAGGGCTAAGAGAGGTTGAGAGGTAATGACTTCACACGCCCGCCCTCACGACTATGCTTGTGTATAAATGGGTGAATATATAATGTAGCTAATACATAGGAGTTTTTTTAGCTTAAAATTTTGTTTTATGGTCTTCTGGTTTTTATTTCGTACAGCAAGTATTTATTTCGTGCTAAATTTTGCTTGAAGGTATATGGTACTATTTGAAATGCTTTAATTGCACTGATCGTGTAGTGTGTGTGTGTGTGTGTTTATATATTTTCTCATTTGCTATTTGAATTTGAAGATATTTGAAGCAAGGGAGACTTCCAGAGAAAATGGCACAGATGGTCGAGGTACGATCCAATGAGGTTTACAAAGGTTATTCTGAAGGATCTGACACAGAAGATGAACGGGACAATCCCATCAAAACGACCATATCCCATCTTCTGGGATTCCCTTTGGACCTTGGAGTCATGAAAATACTTAGCCTTGGTCTGTCTGTCTCTCCTCCCTCCCTCCCCCCCCCCTCTCTCTCTTATACAGTATCTACGTATTTCAATTTGCTCTTTATTTCTTTATTTTACAGGAAAGATAGTTGTAGATTCGGAACACTTTCACAATAAGCATTACATCTGGCCGGAAGGATACGCCTCCATGCGGTCGTTTTCTTCACTAAATGGTACGATGTAACATCTTGGTAACACTATTAAGTTGGAGAGAGAGAGAGATTTTTATATAGTCTAAAACTAATTACTTCGACTTTCCAGATTCTAACAAATTGGTCGATTATCATATGGAGGTTGTTCGCAGTCCATCATCATCATCTTTGCCATTGTTTAGAGTAACTCCTGCAGATGGAGAACCTGTAAGTGTTCCACTAGATAATTAAAGACGAGTCAGATAATTGTTAGTAATTATATATCAGAAGTAAATAGCGTGTACAAGTATGTACGATACTATTTAAATAGATTCTCTGTAGTGATTTAATGGTTCATGTGCTTATAGTTTGAAGGTCATTCTGCTGGTGATTGCTGGAACAAAATATACAGGGAGCTGGATAAAACGATGAAAAAGCCGGATAAGTCTGAATCTAGAAAACGAAAGTCGGGGCTTAGTATGTTCGGGTTCAAGAATCCGCGAGTATTTAAACTTATTCAGGTAACAGTAAGGACAGACATGCGTACAATGTAGTAATATAGTGAAACCTGTGTATATATAGTACCATTTATATAGTGCTTGTTGATATATTCTACAGGGTTTACCAAATGCACGCGCGTGTTCAACTTTGTGAGATGGGATAAGGGTAATGAAGAAAATACACCTCCTGGATACAAGCCTGTTAACGTTCAATGGAAACACCTTGAAAGATGTCACG
The DNA here is from genome assembly GCA_003024785.1 of Selaginella tamariscina. Lineage (NCBI taxonomy): Eukaryota > Viridiplantae > Streptophyta > Lycopodiopsida > Selaginellales > Selaginellaceae > Selaginella > Selaginella tamariscina. The sequence continues at coordinate 157,835 of PUQB01000081.1, forward strand.
TCTGCTACGTAGAAGAGGTTAGAATCCCTCTCTTGTTCATATTGTTATGTTTAGCTTTATTCACACGTGGCACACATATAACCTGCTTGCGTGATCGTAGGAATACGAGGACAATCTACTCTTACAATGTGCAAGGTGTAGGTTAATGGTACGTACAATTTTGTTTTTTAATGTACATGTGTGTGTGTGTGTGTCTGCATATAATATTATCTAAAATATATCGTATTTAAAATGGTTATAGTCTATCTGATTAACATTATTAGTTGTAGATACATATGTATCTCTGATTAAAATTATGAGTGTAGGTACATATGATGTGCTATGGCGTAATACAAGCACATAGCGATGGCTTCTGGCTTTGCAAAGTTTGCCAGCAGAACACACAGACGCCTCCACCCTGTTGTCTATGCCCTGTTACTGGTAAAGTTAGAGAGAGAGTGAGAGTATAATGTGATATCTATTGTGTATCACATATAATTTGCATATGAACATTTTAACAGTAAGGAACTGCTGACTGTTTGCGCTGTAAGTGCACTAAGAAGTATATGTGAACCAAGGATATTATGTAAATGCATTTCATTATATTAAGTAAAATCCGCAGGGGGTGCAATGAAGAAAACCACAGACAATCGCTGGGCTCATCTCACATGTGCGATGTGGATACCAGGTGCTGTATGAGAGTTATTCGTTTTGCTACATATTCTTTATATATTTATGTAAGGATTTCATATTTAGAATCAATTGATATTAAAATGTGCTATTATATATATGGAGATATCTAACGGGATTTCGTTTCGTTTTGTTTTCTTTATTTTATTATCCATTCCAGAGACTTGTCTTGTGGACGTGAAAGCCATGGAGCCGATTGACCGTATCAACTCTGTTCATAAGGTACGACTTCGGTCCAATCGCAGAGAGAGAGGGAGAGGAAAGGAGAGGGGAGAGGGAGAGGAGAGGGAGAGGGAGGGACAGAACTAAAGATGAATTTCGCAGGAAAGATGGAGGCTGTTGTGCTGCGTTTGCCGGGTGCCTTATGGAGCTTGTATTCAGGTTAGTTTACATCGTTTTGTCACTATATCTACATATTCATATAGAATATAACATGTGTATATTAATTATAAGATATGTGTATATGTGATTTACTTTTTGCAGTGTACTAATTCACATTGCATGGTGTCTTATCATCCGCTTTGTGCGAGGGCAGCTGGATTCAGCATGGAGGTTAAGAATTTATTATTATGAACATGCGTATCTGTTGTAAAATGCTAGTATTATGTATCGATTTCACTATTTCATAAATGCATATACTCGTGCATATACCTTTGAGAATATTGTATATATTTACATATGTTGACATGTATACAAATGTATGCATTTTGTGTACTGAATATTACATGCTTCTTTCTGTGCAGTTTAGAGAAAAGGGGTCTAAATTGCAGCTACTATCTTTCTGTCCTAAACATCGTAAGAAGGCAGACGATGCTATAGCATATTCGCCTAGCGAAGTAAATGAGACAGTGAAGCAAGAGCTTTCTGGGTGTTCTAGATGTGGTAAGTTAATATGGGAGGGGCTCTCTCTCTCTATATATATATATATAAGTATTATAGTATGCATGCTAATTCTTTTACCTTTGTTGTGCAGAGCCTTACAATCCAAGTAATAGACGAAAAGGCAAGAGCCTGAAGCTCAATCTCTAGCAACTACAAAACGACAATATGTACAAGCTACTCCGTATCTTGTAGGTAGCTTCAAAGCAAATACTTGCCGCTGGAGACTTGAAAAACTTGACAAGGTGTACAGGTACGTGTGTTATGTTTGTGTGCACATACTTTTGCTATTTATGAATAAAGTTCTCTGTGAATGGTATATCATGATATATTCATGTGTATAACGTGAATAGATCATATACATTCTATGTACGATATATGCGCAGATATATTTATGAGAGTTTTATGTATTGTTCAACGACGACTGTTATGGATTAAATTAAACTTTTTAATATATAATAAATTAAGCTTAATTAGATCTCATGATAGTATAAGTATACCAAACCCAAGGTACAACAGTGACGTTCGTACGTAAATTTACTATGTTATTACAAAGATATGTATTCATTACTTTACACACGTGGTCAATTATCGAAAACGATAAGCGAGCTTCTTCACTCAAAGACGATTCTGTATATTCAATGTTAGAGAGAGTTAGAATCCATGAGGTCTACGATGCACCCCAGAGTCACTTTTGGTAAGCTTTTCTCGATTATACTTGTAGGCACACAACACGTGTATATAATGTAGCCTTTGCAATTAGACGCCATATGTATATTCTTACTTTTTTACTTTGTAGGAAAGTCAGGTATTCATGGGTGGGGGGTATTCACTAAACAAATGCACCATGCAGGAGATATGGTAAAATATCTGTGTTTTTGTGCATGTAATACTTACTAAAGTTGAATATGATCAGATGGTGGAATACGCAGGGGAAATTGTCAGGCCGAATATTGCTGATATTAGAGAGCGACGTCTTTACAATACTCTCGTGGTGAGTTTTGATATAGTTCCACACACACACACACATTCACACTTAACACGTATTATTGATAACGGTATATAATTAGATATTTTAAATATGTCTGATACTATTATAAAAGTTATCAAATCGTTTGCTGAACGTATTTGTAAGTGGCTGTGACGTTCCATATCTTATATATAGATGCGGATAACATGTTTATTTATTCTTATAACATGGAACGAGTAATGTAATACATGCTTTATTTACTTTTATGTTCTTTTAAAGGGTGCTGGAACATACATGTTCTGGATAGACGATGAGCGAGTTGTGGATGCAACACGTGCCGGGAGCATAGACACTTAATTAATCATTCTTGTGAGGTAATGTATACAATTGTTCTACTAGTTTTATATTCTAAAATATTACAGTGTTTTACTGATGTTTTAATATAAAACATTTTTAAAGCCAAACTGCTACTCAAGAGTCATCACAGTTGACGGCAAGGATTTAATTATTATTTTTGCAAAGCGTGATATATGGCAGGCGAAGAGTTGACATACGACTACAGGTTTCGTGATGTGTATGTACGCTAGTGTGTGCGCGTGTATATATGTGTGTATTATATAACTGTGTACAGGGAGAAATACGAAACAAAGGACCATTTTGATAGTTTCTATTTCCCATGTAATATGTATGCACAACTGTGGTTTTATTATAGAGTATAATAGCAAACTAATTGTCCCTGAATATTGTATATTAAACTGTTGGTCTTTAATTTAAGAGATTATCGTAAATATAGAGTTTGGGATCTCTATATAAAATGTATACATCATATATCGAGGGAGGATCTCTCTCTCCCCACGCACACGCACACGCACACCAACCAAATTAGGTTAATCTTGTCCATGAAATAGAAGTCATTAGTAAATGAATGCGATATTAACTGGACTTTTTATCATAAAGTATGCATTATCATTGTTTATAACTTAATGTATTTGACAGGCTAAATACAAAGGGGGAAGAACTGGTATGCCACTGTGGTGCTGCTAAATGTAGAGGAAGTGTTAGGTGTGCTGCGGATGACAGCGAATGTTCCAACAGAATCTTAGTCCCACGCTCCTCAATTAGCAAATGGATACCTCCGGTAAGGTAATTAATATATAGTAATTATACTATATGCGATACAGATATAATACTGGCCGCTGCTATGTTCTTGGGCTATCTCTAATATATCAATCACACTTTACTTGTAACATACTGAATCCACAAATTAAATATACATACATATATGTATGAACCAACTGGTTTATGATTGTAAATACACAGTGAGACGTGCCTATTTACCGACGCCTCCGTCTAATATTTAAAGGTAAATTAATACACTACCACTCAATTGAAGATTTGATCAATTAGTTTTCTAATGTTGTATCTTACACGAATAATATTCATTGCATCGTTTTGTATATCATGCATGGGAATGCATACACATGCATATGTATGTTATTATATACTGTACATACACCCTCACCTGAATGTGATTTTAAAAAGTTCACGTGTCTGTGTGTGGTGTGTGTATATGCATATGAGAATCGAATTAATTTAAAATAACGTAGATAATGTTAGAATATTTAGGTAGCTTAATCTTTTCTTACAGGAGAATAGTATTGTTTCTTTTGTCAGAAAAGCATATCCACTGTTGCTCTTCTATAGAATATTGGATTTGATTTTATATGTTTTAGGACAGTACGATTTTCTTGTCATTCAACTTGACGACAAGATCTATATACCTGACATACAGTACACACCTTTCAAATGCATATACCTTGTGTGTACCTTGCTGTGTGTTAGTATTTAATTTATATAAGACATTAAACTCTGTCCTTATGTTATGAGTATATACCTTGTTGTTGACATTATCCATATATGTATATGTCAGCGTATATAAGTGTTACATTCTACATTAGAAATTAAAGTATATTATATATATCTCTTAGAACGGCATTTATATTGATAAATTTACACTATATACCTCACTTAGCTCTTATGTGCGACTCAAAAGCCTCGAGTGTGTTTACATCAGCCCGGTAATGCTTCTGTGTAAACTCCAGATATTGTCCCAGGTAAATTCTACATGATTCTTGGGATATTCCTCCCCGTTTAGGAGCTCGCTTAGTGGCTTAATCACCGCATTTAAACCCGGGTTTATGAAGTATGTTATTGAGTGCCTTGTTTTGTTTGGATGTATCACTGCTCTGTGCTTTGCACTCTTGTATTTGTGGTTGCACAGTGCCTGCATAATTAATGTTTAACATAGCTAATTTTATTTATTATAAAGCTACTAAACTATCCTTTATGAGAATATCTTCTACAGATGTGTGTGTGTGTGTTCTATGCTTATTGTGGGGACACTAGAAGACATAGAACAGAATGTTGTTGTTGAGGTGGCTAGTAGCAAGATATTATTATATATGCACACACATGGTTACACACTTGCCTGGAATGTGTCACCAATGCTGATGACGAAAGCATCCTGACGTGGCGTCACTGTAAGCCATGTACCATTTCTGAACACTTGGAGACCTCCAACTTGATCTTGGTGGAGAATTGTTAAGGCACAGGGATCCGTGTGCGGACCAGTACCAAGGAGTCTGGAGTAATATTCCGAAGGTGGGTACATGTTCAGCCTGAATATGGAGAATCCACTCCAAAGTAAGTGTGGAGTGCGTCGGGTCTTATGTGTAGGCTCCTAGCAAGTAGCTCCATTAGCTTCGTTCCGAGTCTGTCCATCTCCTTACAGTATCGTTCGTACAGGTCACTGTAGACACGCATACAACATGAGAGAATGTGGATGGGGGGGACGGTACGGTACACTCACTCACCTGTGTGGTTGGTGTTGTGCAGAGTAAATCTTGTAGAGGAGCGACTGGATGTTGGAGGACGGCGAGAATCGCATGGAGAACGTCTCCTTCCAGGGGCATTTTGATCTGAACCTGCCGGAGTTCCTCCCGGAGTACCAAAGCTGTCGCCGGGGACACGTCCGGCCTGCATCTCTTGGTGCAGTCCGGCATCTGGAAGAGCTCCCGGGTGTCCGTGTGCAGCCCGTCGATGAGCTCCTGTGCGATCCCGTGGTTGATTACTTGGAAGAAACCGCTCCGACTGCATGCCTCCCCGATCCGACACAGCAGCGAGGAGTCCTCTTCGGTGAGGTCGATCACGGGTACTTCCTCGTCCCCTGCAAATGCCTGGTGGTGCGGGAACGAACATTCCTCTTGAGGCCAGAAGAACTGCTCCATGTCTCTCTCCAAACCAATGTAAGTATCTCTCTCTTATATATGTATGTAGAACACACACTAGGAAAGAAAGAGGGTGTTTTTTTTTTTTTTACAGCATCTAGGAATGGGTTGTCTTGTTCGCACACATCTCCTTTGTCTCTGCCGACAGTAGAGACAACTCACAGAGGTGGTGACAAGAGTAGAGGGGAATACTTAAACTCCGTCTTTTTATTGGGTACATGCGGACATGAGGTATGAGCATCTCTCTATACACACACACGCACGCAGCACACGCCCTATGTGTACTTAACTGTATGCATATCTAATACTGCAACATAGAAATATATATATATATATATATATATATGTATGTGAGATTGACGTCATGTCACACCGGTATCAACAGAGATCCCACTTTTCTCTCCTCAACAATCACGCTCTCCAGTGTGTGTATAAATATTTGGCCAGCTTGCTAGTCTGTTTCAATATAAAGGTAAAGGTAAAATATGGGGATATTCTAAGGTAAAGGGGAATATCTAAGGGTTGAGATTGTATAGACTGTAGAGTGAGGATGACAAGGGAATCATCAAATACATGCACTAGCCACTTGACCTGGAGTGGATTGAAAGTAACAACTTTATGTGATAGTGTATAAACAGGAATATATATTTATTTAATTATATGCATACAAAGTGTGTGTATGTATATAAATTATATAAGGGTGTAGATACAACCAAAAGATGTATATATATATATTGTCAGATAGTGAAGGCCAGAATGAAGACAATCAAACGACAAGGAGGTACAAGGGTCACGTGAACGGCTCCAGATATCTTTTGGCGCTTCTCCCAAACGGTTTTTCTACAATCATTGCCCACACTGTGATTCTCATTAATCATTAAATCATTTAATTTATATAATATTTTTTACATATTTAAATTAATGACTCTTATATTTTCTAAATATTTTTAAATATTTTAATAAGTACAAACTAAAAAATGATATTAAATGCATAGGTTTTCTCAATAGCATTATATATTTAAAATTTAAATTGTAGGTATGAAACCCATTCATCTGTTTCAAATTTACACAGTGTATTTTCTTAAACCAGCTATTCAAATGTTTATTAAATAACTAAGAGAACAATATCATTAAGTTGAAACATACCAGGTCAGCTTTATATAATGTATATGTCATGTCAACATAAATTTTAAATTTTTTAAAAATATATTTGCATAACACATCATTTATATAACTAAGTCAACTTGATCATTTTGAGTCCGCATGCTCTTTTCAGTTCTAAAATATATTATAATAGTTGTATGTGCGAGTTCGTGCAATCTCACACTCATGTATATATTGCAAAATATCATATACAATTTACACTGGATACTTACTTTCATACAAGTGACAACTTTATAATTTAGAAAATAAGAAACATTACCTGGAAATATTATAATGTTTAATTTAATAAAAGTAGTGTTTTTCATATTTGGTCATAAGAAGAATAAAATGTTTGATTTAGTTTGGACTTTTATTAAATGTCAACTTTTAAATCAGCTTCCATTTTGTTATTTTAAATCATGGCTGAATAGTGTACGTATATAACTATTTTTTTTATTGAGTAATTTTATATTCGTAATGATTTATACTGCATAGCAATAAAATGTTTATTTTTATTAAAGATTTTTTTATTCAATAATATATATACAATCATAGCAAATAAAAAGAAATAAAAATATGGGTACCATTATTTACTGTTAGGACCAACTTGGTAGCTAAATATCATCCACTTAAAGTTGTAAGGTTCCATGGTATATATGCAATATATATGCGATGTAAACTTTGCCATGTAGGTACCACATGGTGCTCATGTTTAGTTGGCACCTGGCACACTAACTTGGGCACCACGATTTATTTAGCACCAAATCTTAACATGGACATTTAGTATAATGCCTTGTATAAGTCAAACTTAATCTTAACATGGACATTTAATATAAATGCCTTGTATAAGTCAAACTTAATCAATCATATTTGGTATTTATGTCTTTCTTATATTGGTAGAAAAGTTGGATAGTCATTTGAAGGCTTAACTTTTTGTATTCTTTTTTATCTTCCTCTTCCCTTGTTGTTATTATTTATTTGTTTTAAGCATGATGGTGAATGAAAAAAGATGGTTGTAATTGTTCAATGCATTGCAATTGAATATGGTAAATCAAACCACTCTCATGGAAGAGTATGTAATAAATGCTAGTATGCAGCAAAGTGTTAATCAACATCTTTCGATTTCAAATCCACATGTTCATTTACAATTCTTCAAAGGGGAGGTTAGAACAAATGTGTATCATTGATAAGAACACTTTCAAGGGATTGTTAATTACCATGGATGGTTTAAATCTTAATGGTTGCAAGAGTTCTCAATGTGTATACAAGAACTTGCCTTGCAATGGTACAATGGTGTCTCCTTTGTTAATTGACAAGATTGAAACATTTTACCCCAACGATTCAAGTAAGCTTTTGATAAGCTTAAGGATTGTGCTATGGCTTTTTATAAATTTCATGACTTGAAGCAAGTATTGGGAGAGACGTTCAACGATTTAGGATCAAGTTCTGAAACTTGGTTATCATGTAAATCTAAGCATGATAGAATGTGTGTGGTTGGGCTTGTTATGGCCGGCTATCTCAACTTCTTCCGTAGTCTCAATAGCGGCTACTTAATGTCGATTTGCACACGCTTGTAGAACATGTCCCCAACTTCAGCACTCGTAGCACTAAATGTTCCCCCACGACCACAACCACACCAACTAACTAATAAATTGAACTTAGCCCTTAAGGACTTGTCCTTCATCTAGACGACACCCACTTATGATCAAATGTCAAAGAAGTTTTCGAAATGGTGTCGGTACAAGACACACACGTTGTAATGCTCTCAACGGGTTCTCAAATTGTTATGCAATCTTCAAAGCCTCCTCCATAGTCAGGGACTAAATCCCTTCACCAAGCTAGTCAAGTCAAAGCAAAATACTTCCTCAATTGGAAAATGGGGAGTAATGCATGGGTGTCAGAAAACTCATGCACTTGCATCACCTATAAAGGATTTGATTCTTGCACATAGTTAACACTTTCTCGAACACCTTTGTTCTTCCATGCTTATGCGTGCATAGGGGTCTTGATTGAGTTGCCTGCCATTGAGCATTTTATGTTTGTGTTCTCATGCATCTTAGAAGGAACTCCTATTTCGGTCATAATGGACTCTAGATTTGGTATATCTTCTATTAATTGATCAGTAACTGAGTCCTTGGATTTGCACACAGTACATGTCGAACAGACTCTGAAGGTAGTATTTATTAATAAGAAGTCCTTTGCTTAATCATATTGAATTGCACACGTGCATATGGTGTTAAGAAGATATCAATAATCCCCTAAAAGTGTTTCCAATGGTACATGTCCGCTCCACCTCCCCCTTGAAGAATCCTCCCCTTTCTGGGCATCCATGGCCTACCTACCTTGCCCTCCTGGGTGACGGTGGCCTTGGGGTTCTTGCCATGTACGTCACATGTTGGGGGTTAGCTTACCACAAACGCACTAATGTGCTCGATTCATGCGGTCAAGGTGAAATGTGATTTTTGAGACTTGCACATTGTCTATCCCAAAATGCTCTCCATTACGGGCTACAGGACATGCATTGTATGTCCTAGCAGTAATGTTGCAAGGCATTGTGGTGCCTAAGGAAAAGCCTTCTCCAAAGCAACGAGACAAGGACATTAAGGACCTATTGATAACCCATTATAGGAATTATGAATTACTCGACATTACATCTTGACTGGTACAACTCACCAAATTATAATGGGCTCATGTAACGTTCTCCAAAGGAGAAGAATATCTTGAATCATTATGTGAGGGAGATGTTGGAGTTTAAAGGTGATACGTAAGTCTTAAAGTCCATGGATGGCAAAACCACACTTAGCTCCAAAGTCGACATTTCACTATCAACTTCAGCAATTGAATGATGTTTTTGTTCTAGATTTGTATCCATTACCGAGGGTGGATGATTTGGTTGACGCATTGGGACAACCGGTACTTCAATATTCTTAACATGGCTTCGACTATTGGCAGATCCATATGGCTCCTGAAGATGTAGCAAAAATATATTCCGAACACCATTTAGCTTATACAAATTTATTGTTATGCAGTCGGCCCCAGCAAACCTTCTAGCGGATGATGGACAAATTGCTAGAGGGTATGAAGAGTTACACGTGCGTATATTAATAACTTTCTAATTCACTCTACTACGTGGGAGGAGCATCTTCAGTAGTTAGAATGGGTCTTGCATCGATTGAAATAGTATGGGCTGAAGTTGAAAGAGAAGAAGTGCAAAGTTCGGATGTACTTCCCTAAAAGTACTTAGGATTTATCCATCACAACGAAGGGTGTAAGGTGGATCCCAAGAAGACCTTGGTTATATGAGAATTTCATGCTTCTGAGTTAATGGCCGAGTTGCAACTTTTCATGGAGAAGGTGACATAAAAGGCAAGGTTTGTTCCATAATTCTAGATTTAACAACCCCACTGCGAGGATATTGAAACAAAGAGTTTAGTTCATGTGGTCCAAGAAGTGTAAAAAGACATTCGTGGAGGCCTAAAAGGTGGAGCTGTGGATTAGGAGATTACATAAAGTCGTAAATAATGATGTACCCTATAAGGATCTTAACTTTCATATATATGCATGGTCATTCAAATTGATGGATGACATGCTGTGTTTGTTGAAGACGGTTTCGAGTTCGTGTGGTGGCACATTTGACTTACAAATAACTCTTGGTTGCAGTTCTTTCTGACAACCTAATGTTCGGACACATGGGATTCTTAATAATGGCTTGAGAGAATTCGACAACACTTGTATTGGCCTCGGTTACGACAAGACATGCATAAGTACATTCATTATGTCTCCAAAGTGTCACTGGAGAATGGACATGGTGGATCGGCACTTTCTCCTCTTGAGGAGATGGCAAATCCTCCCCCTCCTCCCCTCCTCTACCTCCTCTACCTCTTTCTCCCCCACCAAATTCAATGCCTTACTACCCAGTCACGGCTACCTAAACTCCGAATTCCTCTATTTGGAAGCACAAAACCGAGTACTACTTGGATTTGATTGCAAGCCAAATCCACTGCACCTCCAGATGATGGGCAGCTCTCAACAGGAAAGTGCTAGGAAAAAATTTCTAGGCGCTAGACGCCAGGATTTCCGCAATGTTTCCCGCTCCACCAAAGCTTGTGATTTGTGGACGACACTTAAAGCCACATACGAGCAGCAGATGCTAGCAAACAGTCTATCATCGACGCAACTACTCTCTATGGCATGTCCGAAGCAGATCACCTTCCAACACACATTGCTGCGGTAAAACAAATGATGGACGAGATGCTGGCCGTTGGAGCACAGATGGACGAAGAAGAAGAATGTGAATATCTCTTGTGTACTCTTCCTCCTTCTTCGACACTACGATTCAAACTAAAATGTTCACAAGTTCTTTGTCTTGTTAAGAAAGCAGAAAAATAAAGCATTGACAAGCATATTATACATTAAAGTTAAATATTATATACATAATAGAACACTCTAAATGTATGCAACACGCCATTCTACACACTTTGATTAGCTGCAGAAAGCTTTGGTAAATTAAGTATCTAGGGAAATGCCCTAATTAAAATGCCACATCAGGAATATACTATGATAAGGCATCTAATCCGAACCGTTAGATCTTGAACAGGACTTATCATTAATTAAGAACTATATATAAGACATCAGCTAATATTTTGTATATGCTTTTTTACCTCCACTTAAGCATCAGTATCAAGATTAGTTTTAAATTTAAAGAGAGATTAGGCAGATAAAATATGTTATGTCTTATAAAATCGTAAAAATATTTAACTTAATTAACCTTAATTAAGGAAGGGGCTAAATTGTGAAAACTAGCTAAAAATGTTTTAATATTCAATTTATAAATACGAGATGCCACTACATATTTAATTTAATATCTTATGATCATTCTTATTCAAATTTAACATTTTAATAATAATAAAAAAAATAAATTTATAAGTTGCTCATACTGTGTCCCGTAGTACACGGTACCTATATATACATTGGATTTTTTTCTGTCTATGTGTGTGTGTGTGGCGATCTAATAGTTTAATTGTTATTTAGCTATAGTATATGTATACACACGTATACACATCTATTTTGGGTATCCATATACATGCGCGAGTAAGAGATGCTTAGATGGCGCGCGCGTGTGTGTGTTGGGGGGAGAGGGAGAGAGATCGAGGTCCAAGTCTAGGCCTCCAACTCCAAACAAGGTGGAGGTGGGTAGAGAGAGAGAGAGAGAGGGTATGTATACATAATTCATTACGGGTGCAATAGGATATGTTTTGTAATGAATATATACATAAAAGTTACAGAGCGAAAATATGGAAAGACTTACAATGTATTTATGTCACAGTCGTAATACACCAACCAGGTTATTATTTTACCAAAGTGAGAACTTTTAATTAAATTAAACACTGAATATACCGGCACTGCATCGTAACGTCATATATGTCCAGAAAATGCATTTAGAATAGATGTGTGTACGTGTGTGTACATATACTATAGTTAATTATATGTATAACACACACACATACATACAAATACATGTAAGAAGACAAGTAAAATTGATGAAAATTAATGTAATTAATGAAATTTTTTGAAGAAGTCTAATATTGGCTATACACGTAGGAGTATAGACAAAAACATTATCCACGTCTCTAATCCATACTGAATCTTCTCGTTTTATTATTGCTTCACAGTGTCGACCACCTCCTTTCGAGCATTCTCTTGAGTTTCTTCTTCCTTTGGAAGAGTTCCTCCCGCCTCTTGCGCTTGCGACACTCTTCGTCAGGATCTGGTTGTTTCACAGGCACAGGTTGCAATATCTTGTTTCCTCCAAGGTTCATACGAGGCCTAACGACCGTTTTCATCAATAACCTTCTGCAGTCGGAGCTGACACAAGAATAAAAAGCGTCCCAGTTCAAAATCGTAGACAATGTCCGGAAGATGAACTTAGATGAGCGAAAGCTTATTGCAACACAGCCTTCCGCAATGAAAGCCTCAATGTACTCGACATGGCAACGCTGCCTCACCATTTCTTTCCTATCCACATTGAACAACCGCAGGGGTGTTGAGCCAACCTCGATGATCCACACAGAGAGATCCCCCACCACATACTCAAGTTCCTGCGCAACCACTGACACCACTATCAGCTTAGTATCAGCATACTTCTTAATCCTGATCACATGGTGATATAAGTTTGCATTATCTAGCTTGGGAAGCAAGCTGTAAAACTCATACTCTCTCCAACTATCCTCTTCAACATCGTAGGTAGCAACACGCTTCCTGTCCTTGCTGAGCATCAGAAACTCACCAAGCTTAAACTGTGTACAAGGATGCTGTACATTTGTCCCAAGTAAATACTCCTTGCCTTCTCTCCATGAACCCGTGCGCGAGTCATATATCTCAACAACATCCAAGTAAACGTCAGGCTTCCGTTTATACAGATTGTTCCGGTTCACAAGTATCACATATAATCCGTCCCTATGCTCCTCCACACATAGGAGCTCATCACACATCTGAGTTCTGATAGCATCTTGCAAATCAATGTAATTGGGTTCAGGGAGTGCTTTAAACTGGTCTTTCATCGCCACTGGAGTTGATAGGACAATCTTCCTTTCTGAAGTGAAGTGAATCACCATCAGTCCTGATGATGCTGTGCCATAGACCTCATACAATTTATAAGCCAGGAACTCACCCAGGGACAGCTTTACCAGATGGTAAGGCTTGCTCCCCTGCGGTGGTGGTGCATAGTGGTTGTGCCAGTCATCATAGTTGAAATCTCTATCTTCCATGTGTGAAACACCAGTGCAATTGGACTCGTCAACAGCACAGTTGTTTTCCAGCAACGAGCAGGGTTTCCAGGCCCACAAACCACAACCAAAAAAATACTCAACCGTATCACAAGAATACATGATCCATGGATCTGCTTTCTTGTGCTTGGCAATGTCCATAACCATTTTACTGTGGTACCATGTTTTGCAAGTGGCACGTACCTTACAGAGATCACTCAATTGAAGAAGAGGGAACACCAAAGACCACACTAAATCCTCTCCTTCAATTCCCATTGTTGCAACCCTAATCTGTTCAATTCTCATTGTTGCAACCCTAATCCTTGACCATGTTATAATGTTAAAAAGGTTAAAGGCTCCCTAAGTTTAAAGGATTAATTCGCATTAATTTAAAAATGTACTTAGGTATTTCTTTGTATTAAGTGGACAGGGAAAGAAAATTGAACAGGGAATTTTCATTCGTTATTATATTAAATTTCAATACGATATCATTTTCTATATAAGGTTATACTGTTCTTTTAAAAGCTAAAGTGTTTATGAGAATTTGGTAATGCATGCAATTTCATAACTTAACACCGTTATTAACAAGCATTATAGTGTTATAGAAGAAGTGATTTGTAAAAATTAAATTTTTGATCAGCAATTTTATTATAAACCTTTCAAATATTAGTCATACTTCTTCAAAAATGAAAGAATAATTAGGCTTTATTACAAATTAATTAATTATGAATAATGAAGAACGTACATATCTTAATGGTAATAACTCTCCTTAAAAGATTATGCTCAACCAAATCACTTTTGATTCATATTCTGATATTAATACCATGAATGAACTAATGAACTATTTGAACATGTGACTTATAAGAATTTTGAAATTTTTTAAAATATATCATGATACTTTTCTTTATCATGATTTTGAGTTTATAAATTAAAGAAGAGCAACCGAGCACTTTACAATGTTATTATTAAGGAACTTCATTTTTTAAATAAGCCTTTATGTACTCTTATCTTATCACATATTACATATTAATAAGGATGACAACTTCTAACTATATTTGTGAGAGTGTTATGTGGTAACAACAATATAAAGATATTAATCAGCATGATTTTCATCTATCCAAAAAGTGATGACTTAGACAATGAGGAGATTCTTTTATATGGTTAAGGGAAATAATTACAAATAAATTAACAGAAATGATTTCATTTGTAATTATGTTTTAATATATTTTTTTAATTATTATAAAATATTTTCACACTCAAAATTAATATGAATATCCTAAAATATTTTAGGAATATTCTTTACTTTATGAATATCTTGTTAGATATAATAATTGTTTTATCATATCAATATTCTTTGTATGTATTTCAGGTTGTAATGTTTATTCAGTATATATTAACATGAAGATTATATTTTTATTTATTTCTTTGTCGCGTATTAATGTAAAAAGAATAAAGATATATTTTCTAGTAATGATAAAATTGATTTTATTAACACTAAGTAAGGTTAATTAAGGATTAATTTATTAATTAATTAATAATTAAGACTTAAATATACATTTAATTAATAATTAAGTTTTAAGTATTAATTAATAATTTATTTATATTTCCATTTTATGTATCATGTCTAATTTAGTTACAAAGAGCATTTTATTTTCATTGAAATGTCATTTACTAGTATTGAAACATTGTTGACCATCTTTGACTGCCATATCAGCCTCATTGACTAAATCTCTTCCGGCACTGACTTTCTGGTTCACTGTGAACCTTTACTATAGAAGGTGTGAATAATTATAACTTGTACAAAAAAGATTTGATAAAATTATTTTCTAAACAAATAACGTAGGCATTATATTCGAACCATTTAAAATCTTTAGATATATATTCATAAATATATCTATGTTAATTATAACTGAAATTTAATATTATACTTAAAACGTTTAAATGTTTAAAACTTGGATGGTACACACACATATATAGTAGAATTAAATAGAATATTCTGGTTTATTCTCGTTGAAGTGTGTTACGGGTATCTTTGTAAGTCTGCAAACTTCTTAAGAGTAAACACACAGTGCTCATTTGTCAAGGCGGGCAGTCTACCAACATACACACAGCGCGCATGCCTTGTAGCCTGCATGTTTTATTTACTAAAAGCTTAAACTTTTTACAATAAGGCGATGTAAAACCTACCTGCTGTGTCATAGCCTGTGCCGGAACCGCTGGAACAGACAGAAAGGGAACATTTCACAACCATGGAAGATACAGTAAACATTTGCAGACCTGAAGCACTTGCAGGCGCCACATCAAATCCACTTGTACGTTTACTGCAAGTTTAACAAAGAAACATCATTAACAAATACTAATATCAACAATCAATCCGCATATTATAAAATATATATCTAAGTAAAATAACATCAATTAGACAAAACTTTAACTATGGCAGGTTACATGAATGATCGAGGTTAATAATCAGTTTATTTATATTTATATATGCATAGGATCCGCGTATGCACGTTAATACAAACTTTCAATCACATGAACTCACCTTCGACGGTACTGTGACCGCGAGGGAGACCTTGAACGGCTCTGAGATCTTCCTTTTGAACGAGATCTTGACCGGTGCCTGTGACGATATCTCGACCGGTGCCTCTGTCACGGTCGTGGTCTCTATTCCGCCTATAAAACCACAATAATTAATACTATGAAACAAATAAAACACATCATTGTATATAGCGAGTGTGTGTGCATGCGAATGTAGGATACAAGAGTAATACGTACAATATGAGATTATATGGAACTTGATATTTATCCCCATATATATAAACCGGCCTTATGAAATAAATATCTATAATATTTACATTGTATATGAGTAATCCATTGTTATGAATTGTCAATATGTACACATATATACGAATGTCATATGAATATATAAATATATATATAAAATAGATAGAAACTTCATGCTATATATAATAATCTATAGAAATGCTAACCTTGGGTTGTTCTACAGCATACCTCGACATGCATGTAAACACAAACCTATCTGCGTGGGAGATAACAAGAGCAAAAATAAAACAATGAAAAGAAAGCAAAGACACACACCATGCTCAGTATTTTATATATATTTTAACTTTATGTATCCGTGCAACAGTGACTAGTTACAGTCATCTACTTAAGTAAGTTCCAAATTACGCTTATACTAAAGCAGAGAATTGCATACCTCCTTATGGCGATCTCCATTCTCTCGTTTTTCAACATGCCCATCGTAATGTGCAGGCTCACTGTAATTCCCGTGTCTGGTGGAGAAAAATCTGGACCATCTTCACACCCCGCTTCGTATTCATGCCCCGCCATTTTCCAGCCTGCATATATTTTGAACATCTCGTAAGAATCCGGTTCCTTAGTGCATCCTATGACTATACCTCACGGAAAGAACAATAGCTCGGATGAATCCGACGCTACAGAAGCGATCAAACCTGCAAGTTTATCCATGAATCTGTCCAAAAGGCGGGATTGTAATGATTCACTCACCTTGAAAAGATCCGGCGCGCCTATGAATCTAGCAAGAAATCAATGGAATCGATCAGCGCGTATGCGAAATGGATCACGTCCGCGGATTGAAGCTGAGAAATGCCCCTGCGAGATCCTGGATTGAAATGCCCTACATGCGGGAAGGATTCAAGGACAATTAAGGGCAAATGTGTCTGTTTTGGCGGGAAAGGTTTTATCGGTCAATTTCGCATTTAAAATTAAGTGATAAAAGGAAAAAATTAGGGCAAAAAGAATAAGAAACAGTAAATTTATTATTATGGAAATAGATTATTTTGCATAATTTTATTAATATATAATAAAAAGGAAAATATTATTATAATATTTTTAATATATAATCATTTACTTATTCATGCAAATATATGCATATATTTATGTACGACAAATAATGTCCTTTAATATAATATGCATGAACGTGAGGCTTTCAAAAATATGCACACATATAGAAAATGTGTAGATTGCTAACGCGCGCGGTGTGTATACATACATACATACATACATATATATATACTTAACCTAAGCCAAAACAGTTAGGTTAAAACTGAGTGACAGGGAAGGCCAGCAGGCATGGAATCAGGGCAAGAAGAATGGAGAGCATATTCTTCTTCTTCATGGATGCCTTTGTTGTAGATTGTATTCAATGGCTTCCGACTCAACAGATAGCACTGTGCTCCTCGAAGAGATTGACGAAGACTATGAGCCCACTGAAGAAGGTGTGTGTGTGTGTGTGTTTATAGTGGATAAATTAATGTGTCTGTTTTATATATAAATACAAGGATATATATGGTTTATAGTGTTGTGTATGTGTGTTTATAGTAGATTAAGATTAAGTAATGTGTCTGTTATATATATATATATATATATATATATATATATATATATATATATATAGACACACACACACACACACACAAGGGTATATATAGTTTATATAGTGTTTGTGTGTGTGCTTATAGTGGATTCATTAATGTATATAAAATACAAGGATATATATGGTTTATAGAGTGTGTGTGCGTGCGCGCCCGCCCGCCCGTGTTTATAGTGAATTAATTATTGTGTCTGTTATATATATACATACAAGGATATATATGTTTTATATAGTGTTTGTGTGTGTGTGTGTATGTGTTTATATGGATTAATGAATGTGTCTTTTATATAGACATATACAAGGATATATATGGTTTTTAGTGTGTGTGCGTGCGTGTGTGTTTATAGTGGATTAATTAATGTGTCTGTTTTATAGTGTTTGTGTGTTTATAGTAGATTAAGTAATGTGTCTGTTATATATATATATATATATACACACAACGGTATGTATGGTTTATATAGTGTTAGTGGATTCATTAATGTATCTGTTTTCTATATAAATACAAGGATATATATGGTTTTTATAGTGTGCGTGTGTGCGTGTGTGTTTATAGTGGATTAATTAATGTGTCTGTTACACACACACACACACACACACACACAAGGATATATATGGTTTATATAGTGTTTGTGCGTGTGTGTGTGTGTGTGTTTATAGTGGATTAATTAATGTGTATGTTATATATATATATATATATATATATATAGTGTTTATGGCAGAAATAATTGAGTTTGCAAACTGGCTGGGAATGGAACTCCCTCGAGAGCAAGACTTGCTATGGATTGCTAAACAAGGTTTAAAAGCCCCTTTACCTTCGGAATGGAAACCATGGTACTAATGTTTTCTCATTAACTTTTATATTAATTTAAATAAACAACAAATTATTAATATTGATATTTTATTTGTATGCAGCCGGACTGATGAAGATGAAATTTATTATTTCAACTTTGACACAGGAGAAAGCACTTGGGATCATCCTTGTGATGAGCTTTACAGGTTTAAATAATAAAATTTTAATTTATAAATAGCTAAATTATATTATTAAATTTATATAGATAGTTTTATATTAATACAATAACAAATATTACAGGAATATATACAAGGAAGAAGTTCAAAAGAGGCAGAAGCGTCAAGAGCAGGTAAAGATAAATACACAGTCTAACACAACATACACACGCACACGTGGGAATATTTTATAATAGTAAATCAAGCTTAATATATTTAATCTAATAAAACTTTTAAAAAAAATAAAAATAAATGATGTATGTATATATCGTGGATCAGGACAGCATTGCGTCATCGCAAAAATCAGCTGCACCGTCTCAGAATTTACAAGACAGCTCTTCAGGTCTCTCTCTCTCTCTCTCTCTCTCTCTCTCTCTCTCTCTCTCTCTCTCTCTATATATATATATATATATTATATATATATATGCACACAGACATAATTGCGTGTATCTACATAAGGAAACTTAATTTATGTATTAAAAACGTATTGTGCGATGCAGAGGGAGCTGCTCAGTCTGTACAGGAAAACAACAACCAGGTATTACACTAAAAACCCCACTATTTATAAGTTTTATTATTATCTGATCATATTTTCCTAACATACAGCCTGGTGCAACACCCGGAGTTACACATTTCAAGTCAGTGCAGGTATGTGTGTGCGTGCGTGTGTGTGTGTATGAGAGAGATAGAGAGAGAGAGCATAGTGTATGTTGTTCACAGAATCATCTAATAAAGATACACACAACACACACGCACACATACACGTGCATATGCAGGAAGAGCTGCTAGACAAGATTAAGAAGGAGCTAGAGGAAGAAGGAGGTACACTAATGGAGCAGAAAAGGAAGGATATGATCGAAGAAGTCGAAAGACAGATACAAGTAGAGCGTACGAGGTTACAGGAAATGCAAAACATGAAACTTCAAAAGGATCTCGAAGATGAACAGAAAATGCAGGTATGTTGTGTGTGTGTGTGTGTGTGTGTGTGTTACTTTCTTATCAGGAACACAAAGAAGAAGAGAGGAAGCGTGCATGGGAGGTAAAGCTGAGAGAAGAGCGTGACGCAAACATGAAGATGCAAGAGGATCTCGAATTTCATAGAAAAAAAAGAGATGAAGACTTGGCAAAGGTATCTCTCTCTCTCTCTCTCTCTCACACACACACACACACACACACACATGCGAATACACAGGTGATAGAGCTGGAGAAGAAAACATTTGAGATAGAATCTGCTCAGAGGCTTGCTAACTTCCGGAGGACATTAGCTTTAGAGGAATCAAGCTTGATGGAAGCCGAGAAGGAGAAGACACTACAGGGGATTAAAACAAAGCTTATAAAGAATGAGTCCATCACAATCAGGGAGATGAAACGGGAAGCTCTTTCCAAGGTTAAACAGCTCATAAACACTCTTGAATCCACTGTTTACTCAATCGAGCTTGAGAAGGTTAAGGAGAGGATTCAGCAAGATATGCAAACTGCACTACTTAGAGAAATCGATACGGAATTCGGGTTTGAAAAAGGGCAGATAATGCGGGAGAGAAGGAGCATATGCTTAGAGATATTCTCGATAGAAAAGGTCGTGTAAAGGGTGATCAAAAGGGTAAGAACAAGTTAAGTGAGTTGGGTAACATTTTGAGGTCTTCTGTGCATCGTAGCGGTTCAGATGAGGATAGAGTACCTTTTTCATGGTAACGTGCGTGCGTGTGTGTGTGTGTGAGAGAGAGAGAGAGAGAGAGAGAATATGTTAGTTAAATTAATTATTTGTATTTACCTGTTCTTTAAACTGTTTTTGATTACCCTTTGCCCTTTTCACTTGAGACTTGAGTGAGTATCATGCATGCGGTCGTTCTTGTAGGTCTTGTAAAGGGGGATGTAACACATGCAGCATATCCCAAAGGGTACAGCCATCATAGCAAAGAGTCCCTTGGATAACGCATACGCTTCCTCTATTGAACCTGTCTCAGTTATAATGATATTAGACCGGTAACCATACACTTTCTCTGCAAGAATACCCACTAAGGGTGCAGCCATTGCAGAAAATGCCCCTTCAAATGCCCTGTAATTCACACGTGTGTGTGTGTGAGAGAGAGAGAGAGAGTGTGTGTGTCTGTGAGGAGAGAGAGAGAGAGAGAGAGAGAGAGAGGGAGAGAGTATGTGTGTGAGGAGAGAGAGAGAGAGAGAGAGAGAGAGAGAGAGAGAGAGAGTGTGTGTGTGTGTGTGTGTGTGTGTGAGAGAGAGAGAGAGAGAGTTTACCTGTCAAATGCATATATCATGGTTCTGTGTTTGGGAGGAACAACGTCAGCAAACATGGGGTTGTTTGCACAGGATTGGTTCCAGCTTATCACTAATCCCATGCAGATTAGAGTTAAGGCGAATATATGCCATTGTGATGGATCCGGTGGTAATCCATGAAGAAGAAGCCATGAGAATGGTATCCCCATGAGTGAGCTGAATTGTGCACACAATATACGCCCCGAGTTTGGAAACCTTCAAAGCACATACATGTAACTCTCTCTCTCTCTCTCTCTCTCTCACACACACACACACACACACACATATTTGATGTATTGAACTTATGTATATACGTATGCATACATGTGTATGTGTACCTTCGAGTTTGGAAACCTTCAAAGCACATACGTATATACTCATTCTCTCTCTCTCTCTCTCTCACACACACACACACAAGTTGATGTACTGAACTTATATACGTATGCATACAGGTACACACCTTCGAGCAGCTTGGTCACCCACCCATCCACCTAAAAGAGCACCAAATGCAGTCCCAATGGAGAATATACCAACCAAAGCTGCTGATCCTTCGTGTCCGAAACCTGGGTTAAACATTTATTAAGAATACTAACTATAGATAGATAGATAGAGAGAGAGAGAGAGAGAGTAGTAAGGGTAAGGGCACTAGCTTGCCAATGAGCTGGAACCACATAGTGAAGAAGACCATAGCCGTCCAAGGCAGAGATCCAACGAGGCCTTGCATAACTATCAACTGGAACGTTTTGACCCGTAAGATGCTGCTAATCGCAGCCATTGATTCCTTCCATGCACTCTGAAAAGCTCTCAGCTCCTTATCAGTACTACCCTTCCTGTTATTTACATCCACTTATATAGATGTTATACAGAGAGAGTCACACACATACGTATGTGTGTGTGCATGTGTGTTAAACAGCTTACTGTAAATTGGACACTATAAATTGACCCGCGGGTTTTGGGTCAATCACCAGGCGATGCACAAGCCATCCAATGAGAGAACTCATCATTGCCATGATGATGAATGTGAATCGCCAACCTAGCATCAGTGGTGTGTGTGTGTGTGTGAGAGAGAGAGAGAGAGAGTATGTATGTCTGTAGCCAAACACACACACACACACGTACCTGGCATGCCAAAGAGTTGATAACCTGCAAGAATGGTTGCAGCCATGCTACCAGCAATGCCACCGAGAGAACCAACAAGGTTAAGCCAACCAAAGGCGACACCTCGGCCGCCATCGAGGTAACTATCTGCTATAAACGACTGTGTTGCAGGGATAACTATGGCCAGACCTATACCATTGACGGCCCTAGACCATGCACACTGTACGAACGTCTGAGAGAATGCTACGGATGCCGTCGATATTGCCCAGAAGATTGTGCCTAATCCAACCACTGACGGCCTGTGGTATTGCATGGCTAGGATTCCTGCTACTGGTGAAAACATGGCCTGTATACAAAATGGTGTAGTTATAACTGTATACTCTGTCTGATGGTTAAGTTTATATAGCTCATCTGTCTGATGGTTAAGTTTATATAGTTATAAGTGCTCACTTACCACACTGTGTGTGTGTGTGCACGTGCATGTGAAGAAATACATATATAACAAGAACAGCTATTTTGAATGTGTATGTGTGAGTGTGTGTGTGTGTGTGAGAGAGAGAGAGAGAGCGACTGATGGTTAAGTCCATATGTTATAACTACTCACTTACCACGTGTGTGTGTGTGTGCACGCGCATGTGCATGAGGGAAAAGAAATGCATATATAACAAGAACAGCTATTCTGAATGTGTGTGTGTGTGTGTGTGTGTGTGAGAGAGAGAGAGAGAGAGAGAGACTGATGGTTAAGTTTATATAGTTATAACTACTCACTTTCCACGTGTGTGTGTGTGTGTGTGTGCACGCGCATGCATGAGGGAAACAAGAACAGCTATTTTGATTGTGTGAGTGTGAGTGT